>OW388143.1:0-25000 GCA_936450015.1 Meganola albula | reverse complement strand
TCAGGTGCTACCGCTGCCTCGTTTTGGGGCATGTGGCGAGCGCCTGTGGGGCCGAGGTGGACCGCAGCGGCTTATGTTTCCGTTGCGGTAACCCTGGCCACAGGGCCAGAGACTGTACGGGCGAGCCGCGCTGCGCAGTGTGCGCGGCAGCCGGCTTGCCCGAAAATCACATGGTGGGGTGGGGGGCCTGCGGGGAGGCAGGTCCCCATAAAACACCAAAGAAGGGTGCCGTGCGCGTGGCGCGGGCGGATGACGAGTTGCCTCGTCCCGAACCGGCCGCAGCCGCGCGGACGGCACAGTCTGGAGGCCGTGCACGCAAGTGCACGGCGAAGAATAATCGGGCCGGGCTGATGGAGTGCCAGTAATGGGGCTCCAGCATCCCGGTCCGATCCTACAACACCCGTGCCTGCGGGGCGGCGGGTATGGCGGCCCGCCGTCCGTCCACGCAGGCACATGACGGAGGCGCGCGCGTGTGTTCCGCGCGCGCCCCAGCTGACTTGTGCGGAGGGGAGTGTTTCCATCTTCCCCCTCCCACACTCGAGAAGGGGCCCGCATTGCGGGCCAGCATCCAGGGGGTCGCGGTTGTGTCACTTTTGGTTCCCGTGACCCCCTGACCAAGATGCGAGGAGGAACACCCGGGGGGTTTTAGTTAGGGTAAACGCTTCACGGAGTCCCACATACCCCCTGCCCTGGCGCCATACAGGGCAGGGGGATCCATAAAGGATTTCCCCCCGGCAAAAAAAAAAAAAAAAAAAAAAAAAAAAAAAAAAAAAAGGTTAGGTTAGGTTAGGTTAGGTTAGGTTAGGTTAGGTTAGGTTAGGTTAGGTTAGGTTAGGTTAGGTTAGGTTAGGTTAGGTTAGGTTAGGTTAGGTTAGGTTAGGTTAGGTTAGGTTAGGTTAGGTTAGGTTAGGTTGGAGAGTGTTGTGTGTGTGCAGGGTGATAGTTGAAGGAGTAAGGAAGAGGACGAGACCAGCGGGAGGCCGGTCGGTAAGTATTAGGGGGTCGATCTGGGCACCGGAAATTCCCTTTGGGTTTTCGGTGGTCGGATCGATCCTTTTTGATTTTATTTCGTTCAGGGGCCTTTCTGTGGGAGGTAATCCACCCCTTGGGTGGAGGGCCTCGCACCGACGGGTCCCCCGGACCCATTTTTAGTGGCGCTCCTGGACAACGTGGAAAGGATGGTCCCCCCACTTTGTGGCGAGGAGGACAGTGATCGGCCGCGCTCCAGGAGTGTCAAGCGTAGGCGGGAGCCGCCAAGCCCCGGGAGGTCCCCTGTTCTGGGGGGCCCCCGGAGGTCGCGTAGGGTTAGGAGGGCCGCGGAGTTCCTTCACCCGGGTTTGACGGGGACCGAGGCCTTGCCTGGGCCCTCTGACTCTCGGGGAGGGAAGTCCGCGGACGCGGACTCGGTTGGGGGGTCGGGGTCGGGGTCGGACTCAGAGCCCGCTCCGAAGATACCGACCTCCAAACGCGGAAGGACCCACGCGGTGGGCCTTAGTCGGACGCGTCCCGCCTTGAGGGAAAAGAGTGAGGACTCGTACTTCGAGGACGAACTCGTGGCGGCCCCCCCCTCCCAGGGTCCGGACCCGGAAGAGTCTGGCCCGCCAGTGGCGGACCTGATGGCTCGGGCCCTGGAGGGGATTAAGGCCATAGAGGGAGTGACGAAGAAGTCCCGGAATCTGAAGGGCGGTTGCGTCCGTCAGATCCGGGACGCGTTGGCGTCACTCCAGAAGGCGGTGGAGGGGCTCGCCACGAGAACGGCCTCGGCAGAGATCCGCAGACTGCGGCTGGACAACGTCCGCATGAAGCGGCAGCTTGCGCTGTTGGAGGCCGAGGGGCGGGCCATCAGGCGGGACTACTCCAACAGGGGGGCTCCGCCTGCGCCCGCGGCTGGGCCTGCGGCTGCGCCTGCGGCTTCCGCGAGTGCGGACGTTGTTTCCAAGCCCCGCGCCCAGGTCGGCCAAGAGGTCGACCTGGATGCTAAGCTTGAGGAGTGGGCGGCCAAGCTGCACCGCTCTATCGGCGGAATGGTAAGGGCGCAACTGGAGGGGATGCAAATCCCCGACAGGCGCCCTCCATTAGCCGCCGATAGACGTGCAGCCCCCGCCGCTTCGTACGCGGCTGTGGCAAGGGGGGCCGCCCCTCCTGCGCAGAGGCCGATGGAGCCGGCAGTGTCCAGACGGGCGCCCGCTGTACGGGCCCCTGTTACACAGGCGCCCGCTGTACGGGCTCCCGTCGCTCGGGCACAGCAGCCCTCGGACGGGGAGGGGTGGACCGCGGTGTCCTCCCGCAAAAAGCGGCGCAGGACGCGCAAGTCCGCCCGCCCCGCCGAGGCACGGCAGGCCGCCAATGCGGCTCCTAAGAAGGCACCGCGCCTGGCCGAGGCCAAGACGGCGGCGATTGTTGTGGCCCTCACGCCTGACGCAGTCAGTCGTGGGGTCACATACGCCACCGTCTTGGAGAAGGCCAGACGCGCGGTGGACCTTAAGGAAGCCGGGATCTCGAGGATCTCGTGCCGGACCTCAGCGTCCGGTACTAAGATCCTTGAGATCCCTGGCGTGGAGAGGGCCGCCTTGGCTGACCGGTTGGCCGGTCAGCTAAAGACGGTTCTGGCGGAGGAGGCAGTTGTCAACCGGCCCACTAAATATGCGGACGTCCGCATTAGTGGGCTGGACGACTCTGTCACCTCAGAGGAGGTGGCTAAGTTCATCGCCGCCGAGGGCGGCTGCGCCACCGAGCAGGTGCGGGCCGGATCCCTCCGGTCCGAGCCGGGGGGCACCTGCTCGGTTCTGGTGCGCTGCCCAGTCTCGGCGGCGAGGGACCTGGTCGGACGCCGCCTCCTCATAGGCTGGAGTGCGGCCCGCGCGCGCGTATTGGAGCCCCGCCCCATGCGCTGCTTCAGGTGCATGGGAACGGGGCATACAGGGCCGATGTGCCCCTCCGCGGTGGATCGCAGCAAATGCTGCTTCCGCTGCGGTAAGGAGGGGCACGTCAGCGCGACGTGCGGGGCCGCGGAACCGCGCTGTGGCCTTTGCGCCGGGCTTGGCCGGCCGGCCGGTCACGTCATGGGAGGAGGGAAATGCAACCCTCCTCCCACTAAGGCCAGACAGGCCCCGAGAGTCGCCGCTCCCGGGAGGGCGCCGCGCCTGGAGGAGGCTGTACCGATGACGTCCTAATGGACCCACATCCGTACAGCTTTCTCCAGGGGAACTTGAACCACTCCGCCAGGGCGCAGGACTTACTCCTGCAGTCCATGGCGGAGTGGAACGTAGGCGTTGCGGTGGTCGCGGAACCATACGTGGTTCCCGACCAGCCCTCCTGGGTGGGCGATTTGGGGGGCAGCGTGGCCGTAACCACGCTGCCATCGGCGGCGCCGCCCTCGCTTGTCGAGAGCGGCGTCGGATACGTGTCGGTTTCGTGGAGGGGTCTCTGCGTGGTGGGAGTTTACTTCTCGCCTAACAGACCCCTCCACGAATTTGAGCGATTCCTTTCGGGTTTGTCCGGGGTCGTTCGTCGGGCGGTCTCACGTCAGGGTACGGTGGTAGCTGGCGATTTTAACGCCAAGTCCCTGACGTGGGGCGGCGCGGCGACCGACGCGCGAGGCCGCGTGCTGGAGCGCTGGGCGGCGTCCGCCGGCCTCTCCCTCCTGAATTCAGGGGGAGTTCACACCTGCGTGCGACGGTGGGGGGGGTCCGTGGTGGACCTCACCTTTGCCACCCCCGCCCTCGCGCGCAGGGTGATCGGCTGGCGGGTCCTGGAGGAGGCGGAGACATTGTCCGACCATCGGTATATTAGGTTCGATGTCCCCGCCTCTCAGGGGCGGACGGCGCCCAGTGCGCCAGCGGAGGATTTCCCTCGCTGGGCTCTCGCGGCCTTCGACAGCGATCGCGCTGATGAGGCCGCGATAGTCCAGCGATGGGTCCTTGGCCCGTGCAACGGGCCGGACGTAGACGATACAGCGCTCCGCGTGCGCTCCTGCCTGCGGGCTGTCTGCAGTGCAGCGATGCCCCGCGTATGTGGCATACCGCAGCGCCGAGCCGTCTACTGGTGGTCGCCGGCGATCGCCGAGCTGAGGCGGGTGTGCAACGCCAAGCGGCGTGCGCACACCCGCTACAGACGGCGTCGCCGGACACGCGACCCAGTGGAGGAGGCTCGGCTGTATGCTGCATACGTGGAGGCAAAACGCGCCCTGCAGATAGCAATTGCAGAAGGTAAGGAGAGAGCGCACGCGGAGCTGCTAGAATTGTTGGATAGGTTCCCGTGGGGAAGGCCGTTCCGCGCCGCGCGCAACAAGATGCGGGCAAGGGGCCCTCCGCTCACGCTGTCCATGGACGGACAGCTGCTGGACTCCGTCATCGGTCAGTTGTTTCCTGTAGGGTCGGGGACGTTCGAGCCGCCGCCCATGGCGCACCATGGAGGGGAAAGCGAGGAAGTCGTGGGGGGCCTAGTCGTTACCGACGTGACCGACGCCGAGATGGTCGCCGCAATCCGCCGTCTTAAGGGGAAGAGGACGGCCCCGGGGCCAGATGGGGTCCCCAGCAAGGCGCTCGTGGCTGCCCTCAAGCACCTCGGAGAAGGGCTTCGGGAACTGTTTGATGCGTGTTTACGCGTCGGACGGTTCCCGAAACCCTGGAAAGACGGACAATTGTGCCTGTTGCGGAAGAATGGCTACGTACAGACCTCCCCTTCCGCATACAGGCCAATTGTCCTGCTGGACGAGGTCGCGAAGGTGTTCGAAAGAATCATCGCTTCGCGCCTCGTTCAGCACTTAGGTGGCGTAGGCCCGGATATCTCCGAGGTGCAGTTTGGTTTTAGGTCGGGACGGTCCACGATGGATGCGTTGTCCCGGCTGAGGGCAGACGTGCGGGATGCTTGTCAGCGAAGAGGCTACCTGTTGGCGGTGTCCTTAGACATCGCCAACGCTTTTAACAGCATCCCGCACACCACGATTCTTGAGGCACTCCGATATCACGGGGTGCCTCCTTACTTGGCCCGCCTGCTGGAGGACTACCTGGCGGGGCGAGACGTCCTCATACCGGGGAGGGATGGCGAGCGGGTGCGGCGACACGCTGTCGAGTGCGGTGTTCCACAGGGGTCGGTTTTAGGACCACTCCTGTGGAACATAGGATACGACTGGGTTCTTCGCGGCGCGCTGCCGCCCCGGTGTTCCCTGACGTGTTATGCAGATGACACGTTAGTGACCACCAGGGGGGCAGACTTCGCTGAAGTGGTTAGGAGGGCCTCGGTATGTGCGACCCTCGTCGTCGAGCGAATAGAGGCGCTCGGGTTGAGGGTCGCACTACAAAAGACCGAGGCCATGGTGTTCCATGGGCCGCGGTTCCGGGTACCGGTAGGCGCGGCGGTACGGGTTTCGGGGGTTAGGGTTGAGCTTAAGCCCCAGATGAAGTACTTGGGGCTTTTGCTCAACCCGAGATGGAAATTTGGCGAGCACTTCCGCCAATTGGAGCCTAGGCTTGTTAGGACGGCGGACGCGCTGGGTCGGCTTCTGCCTAACATTGGCGGGCCCAGCGCGCCCTGCCGGCAGTTGTACGCGGGGGTGGTGCGCAGCATGGCGCTGTACGGGGCACCGGTCTGGGCGGATGCCCTCGACGAGACGGCCAAGGTTTCGCTGCGAAAGCCGCAGCGGGCCGTAGCGTTGAGGGCTATACGGGGATACCGGACCGTGTCCCGGACAGCGGCCTTAATGTTAGCTGGCGCCCCCCCGTGGGAGTTAGAGGCGGAGGTGCTCGCGGAGAGGTACCGCCGCAGTAGGGAAGGGGAAGGGGAGTCGAGGAGACGACTGACCGTGGCGGAAAGGCAAGCGGAGGTGCGCGAGGCGCGGAACGGCTTGTTAGGTAGGTGGGCCGGCGATCTAGAACGGGTGACGGGCTCCGGTACGCTCTTGCGTACCGTGGAAGCATTCCGCCCCGTTCTGGATCGCTGGGCGGATCGGCGACATGGGTCGGTGACCTATCGTCTGTCCCAGGTGCTGACCGGGCATGGTTGCTTCGGTAAGTACCTGTGGCGGATCGGTAGGGAGCCGACTCCTGTCTGCCATGAGTGCGGCGCTGCGGAGGACACGTCCTGGCATACCCTCGAGGTATGCCCGGCCTGGTCCTCTGAGCGACGCACTCTAGTGTCCGTTGTAGGGCCGGACCTCTCCCTCGCGAGCATCGTGCATAAGATGCTCGAGAGTGAGAGGTCCTGGGAGGCGGTGGCCTCTTTCTGCGACTCAGTTATGTCACAGAAGGAGGCGGCGGAGCGGGTGAGGGAGGACGATGTCCTCTCCGCCCCGTGCCGCAGGAGACGGAGAGGCAGGAGGCAGCGGGCCCTTGCCCGCTGATCCACCCCACCTCGATGTGACCAGCGGGGAGTTGAATTGAGGAATTCGCTCTCTGCATTGCACCGGTCCGCCGTCGAAGAGTCCCAGAAACTCTCCTGGGACGTAATAACACGTAGGAGCTTGCTTCGGCGGGCTCCCACTGGCGGGTTCGCGGTTGTGTCTTATGGATCCCGTGTTCCCGCCGAGCGTGGTTGCTGGAGTCGGTGGAGTTTAGTGGGTAGAGCCCTGCGCAGGTCGCCTTCGGCCTGTGCTTAAGGGGTGGCCACGGGCCTTAAATTAGTCCTACATAACCCTGCCTCGTCCTCTGAAATAAGGCGGGGTATGCGTCATGCATTCTCCATCGTAACAAAAAAAAAAAAAAAAAAGGTTAGGTTAGGTTAGGTTAGGTTAGGTTAGGTTAGGTTAGGTTAGGTTAGGTTAGGTTAGGTTAGGTTAGGTTAGGTTAGGTTAGGTTAGGTTAGGTTAGGTTAGGTTAGGTTAGGTTAGGTTAGGTTAGGTTAGGTTAGGTTAGGTTAGGTTAGGTTAGGTTAGGTTAGGTTAGGTTAGGTTAGGTTAGGTTAGGTTAGGTTAGGTTAGGTTAGGTTAGGTTAGGTTAGGTTAGGTTAGGTTAGGTTAGGTTAGGTTAGGTTAGGTTAGGTTAGGTTAGGTTAGGTTAGGTTAGGTTAGGTTAGGTTAGGTTAGGTTAGGTTAGGTTAGGTTAGGTTAGGTTAGGTTAGGTTAGGTTAGGTTAGGTTAGGTTAGGTTAGGTTAGGTTAGGTTAGGTTAGGTTAGGTTAGGTTAGGTTAGGTTAGGTTAGGTTAGGTTAGGTTAGGTTAGGTTAGGTTAGGTTAGGTTAGGTTAGGTTAGGTTAGGTTAGGTTAGGTTAGGTTAGGTTAGGTTAGGTTAGGTTAGGTTAGGTTAGGTTAGGTTAGGTTAGGTTAGGTTAGGTTAGGTTAGGTTAGGTTAGGTTAGGTTAGGTTAGGTTAGGTTAGGTTAGGTTAGGTTAGGTTAGGTTAGGTTAGGTTAGGTTAGGTTAGGTTAGGTTAGGTTAGGTTAGGTTAGGTTAGGTTAGGTTAGGTTAGGTTAGGTTAGGTTAGGTTAGGTTAGGTTAGGTTAGGTTAGGTTAGGTTAGGTTAGGTTAGGTTAGGTTAGGTTAGGTTAGGTTAGGTTAGGTTAGGTTAGGTTAGGTTAGGTTAGGTTAGGTTAGGTTAGGTTAGGTTAGGTTAGGTTAGGTTAGGTTAGGTTAGGTTAGGTTGAGGTTAGGTTAGGTTAGGTTCATTGTGAAGGGGTAGTGATTGTGAAGGTGTAGTTTTGTGTAGAGTGTTGAGTGTGTGCAGGGTGTTAGTGGAAGGTGCAAGGAAGACGACGAGACCAGCGGGAGGCCGGTCGGTAAGTATTAGGGGGTCGATCTGGGCACCGGAAATTCCTTTGAGTTTTCGGTGGTCAGGTCGATCTCTATTTGTTTTATCTCTGGTTCTGGGGCCTTTCTGTGCTGGGTGATCCGTCCCTTGGATGGAGCGCCCCGCACCGACGGGTCCCACGGATCGCGCTTTCTTGGCGATCATGGACAACGTGGACCAGATCGTCCCTCCCCCGCCTTGTAGCGGGGCGGACAGTGATCGGCCGCGTTCCAGGAGCGCCAAGCGTAGGCGGGAGCCGCCAAACCCCAGGAGGTCCCCTGTTCTGGGGGGCCCCCGGAGGTCGCGTAGGGTTAGGAGGGCCGCGGAGTTCCTTCGCCCGGGTTTGACGGGGACCGAGGCCTTGCCTGGGCCCTCTGACTCTCGGGGAGGGAAGTCCGCGGACGCGGACTCGGTTGGGGGGTCGGGGTCGGGGTCGGACTCAGAGCCCGCTCCGAAGATACCGACCTCCAAACGCGGGAGGACCCACGCGGTGGGCCTCAGTCGGACGCGTCCCGCCTTGCGGGACAAGAGTGAGGACTCCTACTTCGAGGACGAACTCGTGGCGGCCCCCCCCTCCCAGGACCCGGACCCGGAAGGATCTGGCCCGCCGGTGGCGGACCTGATGGCTCGGGCCCTGGAGGGGATTAAGGCCATAGAGGGAGTGACGAAAAAGTCCCGGAACCTGAAGGGCGGTTGCGTCCGTCAGATCCGGGACGCGTTGGCGTCACTCCAGAAGGCGGTGGAGGGGCTCGCCACGAGAACGGCCTCGGCAGAGATCCGCAGGCTGCGGCTGGACAACGTCCGCATGAAGCGGCAGCTTGCGCAGTTGGAGGCCGAGGGGCGGGCCATCAGGCGGGACTACTCCAACAGGGGGGCCCCGTCTGTGCCCGCGGCTCGGCCTGCGGCTGCGCCTGCGGCTTCCGCGAGTGCGGACGTTGCTTCCAAGCCCCGCGCCCAGGTCGGCCAAGAGGTCGACCTGGACGCCAAGCTTGAGGAGTGGGCGGCCAAGCTGCACCGCTCTATCGGCGGAATGGTAAGGGCGCAACTGGAGGGGATGCAAATCCCCGACAGGCGCCCTCCATTAGCCGCCGATAGACGTGCAGCCCCCGCCGCTTCGTACGCGGCTGTGGCAAGGGGGGCCGCCCCTCCTGCGCAGAGGCCGATGGAGCCGGCAGTGTCCAGACGGGCGCCCGCTGTACGGGCCCCTGTTGCACAGGCACCCGCTGTACGGGCGCCCGTCGCTCGGGCACAGCAGCCCTCGGACGGGGAGGGGTGGACCGCGGTGTCCTCCCGCAAAAAGCGGCGCAGGACGCGCAAGTCCGCCCGCCCCGCCGAGGCACGGCAGGCCGCCAATGCGGCTCCTAAGAAGGCACCGCGCCTGGCCGAGGCCAAGACGGCGGCGATTGTTGTGGCCCTCACGCCTGACGCAGTCAGTCGTGGGGTCACATACGCCACCGTCCTGGAGAAGGCCAGACGCGCGGTCGACCTTAAGGAAGCCGGGATCTCGAGGATCTCGTGCCGGACCTCAGCGTCCGGTACTAAGATCCTTGAGATCCCTGGCGTGGAGAGGGCCGCCTTGGCTGACCGGTTGGCCGGTCAGCTAAAGACGGTTCTGGCGGAGGAGGCAGTTGTCGACCGGCCCACTAAATATGCGGACGTCCGCATTAGTGGGCTGGACGACTCTGTCTCCTCAGAGGAGGTGGCTAAGTTCATCGCCGCCGAGGGCGGCTGCGCCACCGAGCAGGTGCGGGCCGGATCCCTCCGGTCCGAGCCGGGGGGCACCTGCTCGGTTCTGGTGCGCTGCCCAGTCTCGGCGGCGAGGGACCTAGTCGGACGCCGCCTCCTCATAGGCTGGAGTGCGGCCCGCGCGCGCGTATTGGAGCCCCGCCCCATGCGCTGCTTCAGGTGCATGGGAACGGGGCATACAGGGCCGATGTGCCCCTCCGCAGTGGACCGCAGCAAGTGCTGCTTCCGCTGCGGTAAGGAGGGGCACGTCAGCGCGACGTGCGGGGCCGCGGAACCGCGCTGTGGCCTTTGCGCCGGGCTTGGCCGGCCGGCCGGTCATGTCATGGGAGGAGGGAAATGCAACCCTCCTCCCACTAAGGCCAGACAGGCCCCGAGAGTCGCCGCTCCCGGGAGGGCGCCGCGCCTGGAGGAGGCTGTACCGATGACGTCCTAATGGACCCACATCCGTACAGCTTTCTCCAGGGGAACTTAAACCACTCCGCCAGGGCGCAGGACTTACTCCTGCAGTCCATGGCGGAGTGGAACGTAGGCGTTGCGGTGGTCGCGGAACCATACGTGGTTCCCGACCAGCCCTCCTGGGTGGGCGATTTGGGGGGCAGCGTGGCCGTAACCACGCTGCCATCGGCGGCGCCGCCCTCGCTTGTCGAGAGCGGCGTCGGATACGTGTCGGTTTCGTGGAGGGGTCTCTGCGTGGTGGGAGTTTACTTCTCACCTAACAGACCCCTCCACGAATTTGAGCGATTTTTATCCGGGTTGTCCGGGGTCGTTCGCCGGGCGGTCTCACGTCAGGGTACGGTGGTAGCTGGCGATTTTAACGCCAAGTCCCTGACGTGGGGCGGCGCGGCGACCGACGCGCGAGGCCGCGTGCTGGAGCGCTGGGCGGCGTCCGCCGGCCTCTCCCTCCTGAATTCAGGGGGAGTTCACACCTGCGTGCGACGGTGGGGGGGGTCCGTGGTGGACCTCACCTTTGCCACCCCCGCCCTCGCGCGCAGGGTGATCGGCTGGCGGGTCCTGGAGGAGGCGGAGACATTGTCCGACCATCGGTATATTAGGTTCGATGTCCCCGCCTCTCAGGGGCGGACGGCGCCCAGTGCGCCAGCGGAGGATTTCCCTCGCTGGGCTCTCGCGGCCTTCGACAGCGATCGCGCTGATGAGGCCGCGATAGTCCAGCGATGGGTCCTTGGCCCGTGCAACGGGCCTGATGTAGATAGTGCAGCGCTCCGCGTGCGCTCCTGCCTGCAGGCTGTCTGCAGTGCAGCGATGCCCCGCGTATGTGGCATACCGCAGCGCCGAGCCGTCTACTGGTGGTCGCCGGCGATCGCCGAGCTGAGGCGGGTGTGCAACGCCAAGCGGCGTGCGCACACCCGCTACAGACGGCGTCGCCGGACACGCGACCCAGTGGAGGAGGCTCGGCTGTATGCTGCATACGTGGAGGCAAAACGCGCCCTGCAGATAGCAATTGCAGAAGGTAAGGAGAGAGGCTGCTAGAATTGTTGGATAGGTTCCCGTGGGGAAGGCCGTTCCGCGCCGCGCGCAACAAGATGCGGGCAAGGGGCCCTCCGCTCACGCTGTCCATGGACGGACAGCTGCTGGACTCCGTCATCGGTCAGTTGTTTCCTGTAGGGTCGGGGACGTTCGAGCCGCCGCCCATGGCGCACCATGGAGGGGAAAGCGAGGAAGTCGTGGGGGGCCTAGTCGTTACCGACGTGACCGACGCCGAGATGGTCGCCGCAATCCGCCGTCTTAAGGGGAAGAGGACGGCCCCGGGGCCGGATGGGGTCCCCAGCAAGGCGCTCGTGGCTGCCCTCAAGCACCTCGGAGAAGGGCTTCGGGAACTGTTTGATGCGTGTTTACGCGTCGGACGGTTCCCGAAACCCTGGAAAGACGGACAATTGTGCCTGTTGCGGAAGAATGGCTACGTACAGACCTCCCCTTCCGCATACAGGCCAATTGTCCTGCTGGACGAGGTCGCGAAGGTGTTCGAAAGAATCATCGCTTCGCGCCTCGTTCAGCACTTAGGTGGCGTAGGCCCGGATATCTCCGAGGTGCAGTTTGGTTTTAGGTCGGGACGGTCCACGATGGATGCGTTGTCCCGGCTGAGGGCAGACGTGCGGGATGCTTGTCAGCGAAGAGGCTACCTGTTGGCGGTGTCCTTAGACATCGCCAACGCTTTTAACAGCATCCCGCACACCACGATTCTTGAGGCACTCCGATATCACGGGGTGCCTCCTTACTTGGCCCGCCTGCTGGAGGACTACCTGGCGGGGCGAGACGTCCTCATACCGGGGAGGGATGGCGAGCGGGTGCGGCGACACGCTGTCGAGTGCGGTGTTCCACAGGGGTCGGTTTTAGGACCACTCCTGTGGAACATAGGATACGACTGGGTTCTTCGCGGCGCGCTGCCGCCCCGGTGTTCCCTGACGTGTTATGCAGATGACACGTTAGTGACCACCAGGGGGGCAGACTTCGCTGAAGTGGTTAGGAGGGCCTCGGTATGTGCGACCCTCGTCGTCGAGCGAATAGAGGCGCTCGGGTTGAGGGTCGCACTACAAAAGACCGAGGCCATGGTGTTCCATGGGCCGCGGTTCCGGGTTCCGGTAGGCGCGGCGGTACGGGTTTCGGGGGTTAGGGTTGAGCTTAAGCCCCAGATGAAGTACTTGGGGCTTTTGCTCAACCCGAGATGGAAATTTGGCGAGCACTTCCGCCAATTGGAGCCTAGGCTTGTTAGGACGGCGGACGCGCTGGGTCGGCTTCTGCCTAACATTGGCGGGCCCAGCGCGCCCTGCCGGCAGTTGTACGCGGGGGTGGTGCGCAGCATGGCGCTGTACGGGGCACCGGTCTGGGCGGATGCCCTCGACGAGACGGCCAAGGTTTCGCTGCGAAAGCCGCAGCGGGCCGTAGCGTTGAGGGCTATACGGGGATACCGGACCGTGTCCCGGACAGCGGCCTTAATGTTAGCTGGCGCCCCCCCGTGGGAGTTAGAGGCGGAAGTGCTCGCGGAGAGGTACCGCCGCAGTAGGGAAGGGGAAGGGGAGTCGAGGAGACGACTGACCGTGGCGGAAAGGCAAGCGGAGGTGCGCGAGGCGCGGAACGGCTTGTTAGGTAGGTGGGCCGGCGATCTAGAACGGGTGACGGGCTCCGGTACGCTCTTGCGTACCGTGGAAGCATTCCGCCCCGTTCTGGATCGCTGGGCGGATCGGCGACATGGGTCGGTGACCTATCGTCTGTCCCAGGTGCTGACCGGGCATGGTTGCTTCGGTAAGTACCTGTGGCGGATCGGTAGGGAGCCGACTCCTGTCTGCCATGAGTGCGGCGCTGCGGAGGACACGTCCTGGCATACCCTCGAGGTATGCCCGGCCTGGTCCTCTGAGCGACGCACTCTAGTGTCCGTTGTAGGGCCGGACCTCTCCCTCGCGAGCATCGTGCATAAGATGCTCGAGAGTGAGAGGTCCTGGGAGGCGGTGGCCTCTTTCTGCGACTCAGTTATGTCACAGAAGGAGGCGGCGGAACGGGTGAGGGAGGACGATGTCCTCTCCGCCCCGTGCCGCAGGAGACGGAGAGGCAGGAGGCAGCGGGCCCTCGCCCGCTGATCCACCCCACCTCGATGTGACCAGCGGGGAGTTGAATTGAGGAATTCGCTCTCTGCATTGCACCGGTCCGCCGTCGAAGAGTCCCAGAAACTCTCCTGGGACGTAATAACACGTAGGAGCTTGCTTCGGCGGGCTCCCACTGGCGGGTTCGCGGTTGTGTCTTATGGATCCCGTGTTCCCGCCGAGCGTGGTTGCTGGAGTCGGTGGAGTTTAGTGGGTAGAGCCCTGCGCTGGTCGCCTTCGGCCTGCGCTTAAGGGGTGGCCACGGGCCTTAAATTAGTCCTACATAACCCTGCCTCGTCCTCTGAAATAAGGCGGGGTATGCGTCATGCATTCTCCATCGTAACAAAAAAAAAAAAAAAAAGGTTAGGTTAGGTTAGGTTAGGTTAGGTTAGGTTAGGTTAGGTTAGGTTAGGTTAGGTTAGGTTAGGTTAGGTTAGGTTAGGTTAGGTTAGGTTAGGTTAGGTTAGGTTAGGTTAGGTTAGGTTAGGTTAGGTTAGGTTAGGTTAGGTTAGGTTAGGTTAGGTTAGGTTAGGTTAGGTTAGGTTAGGTTAGGTTAGGTTAGGTTAGGTTAGGTTAGGTTAGGTTAGGTTAGGTTAGGTTAGGTTAGGTTAGGTTAGGTTAGGTTAGGTTAGGTTAGGTTAGGTTAGGTTAGGTTAGGTTAGGTTAGGTTAGGTTAGGTTAGGTTAGGTTAGGTTAGGTTAGGTTAGGTTAGGTTAGGTTAGGTTAGGTTAGGTTAGGTTAGGTTAGGTTAGGTTAGGTTAGGTTAGGTTAGGTTAGGTTAGGTTAGGTTAGGTTAGGTTAGGTTAGGTTAGGTTAGGTTAGGTTAGGTTAGGTTAGGTTAGGTTAGGTTAGGTTAGGTTAGGTTAGGTTAGGTTAGGTTAGGTTAGGTTAGGTTAGGTTAGGTTAGGTTAGGTTAGGTTAGGTTAGGTTAGGTTAGGTTAGGTTAGGTTAGGTTAGGTTAGGTTAGGTTAGGTTAGGTTAGGTTAGGTTAGGTTAGGTTAGGTTAGGTTAGGTTAGGTTAGGTTAGGTTAGGTTAGGTTAGGTTAGGTTAGGTTAGGTTAGGTTAGGTTAGGTTAGGTTAGGTTAGGTTAGGTTAGGTTAGGTTAGGTTAGGTTAGGTTAGGTTAGGTTAGGTTAGGTTAGGTTAGGTTAGGTTAGGTTAGGTTAGGTTAGGTTAGGTTAGGTTAGGTTAGGTTAGGTTAGGTTAGGTTAGGTTAGGTTAGGTTAGGTTAGGTTAGGTTAGGTTAGGTTAGGTTAGGTTAGGTTAGGTTAGGTTAGGTTAGGTTAGGTTAGGTTAGGTTAGGTTAGGTTAGGTTAGGTTAGGTTAGGTTAGGTTAGGTTAGGTTAGGTTAGGTTAGGTTAGGTTAGGTTAGGTTAGGTTAGGTTAGGTTAGGTTAGGTTAGGTTAGGTTAGGTTAGGTTAGGTTAGGTTAGGTTAGGTTAGGTTAGGTTAGGTTAGGTTAGGTTAGGTTAGGTTAGGTTAGGTTAGGTTAGGTTAGGTTAGGTTAGGTTAGGTTAGGTTAGGTTAGGTTAGGTTAGGTTAGGTTAGGTTAGGTTAGGTTAGGTTAGGTTAGGTTAGGTTAGGTTAGGTTAGGTTAGGTTAGGTTAGGTTAGGTTAGGTTAGGTTAGGTTAGGTTAGGTTAGGTTAGGTTAGGTTAGGTTAGGTTAGGTTAGGTTAGGTTAGGTTAGGTTAGGTTAGGTTAGGTTAGGTTAGGTTAGGTTAGGTTAGGTTAGGTTAGGTTAGGTTAGGTTAGGTTAGGTTAGGTTAGGTTAGGTTAGGTTAGGTTAGGTTAGGTTAGGTTAGGTTAGGTTAGGTTAGGTTAGGTTAGGTTAGGTTAGGTTAGGTTAGGTTAGGTTAGGTTAGGTTAGGTTAGGTTAGGTTAGGTTAGGTTAGGTTAGGTTAGGTTAGGTTAGGTTAGGTTAGGTTAGGTTAGGTTAGGTTAGGTTAGGTTAGGTTAGGTTAGGTTAGGTTAGGTTAGGTTAGGTTAGGTTAGGTTAGGTTAGGTTAGGTTAGGTTAGGTTAGGTTAGGTTAGGTTAGGTTAGGTTAGGTTAGGTTAGGTTAGGTTAGGTTAGGTTAGGTTAGGTTAGGTTAGGTTAGGTTAGGTTAGGTTAGGTTAGGTTAGGTTAGGTTAGGTTAGGTTAGGTTAGGTTAGGTTAGGTTAGGTTAGGTTAGGTTAGGTTAGGTTAGGTTAGGTTAGGTTAGGTTAGGTTAGGTTAGGTTAGGTTAGGTTAGGTTAGGTTAGGTTAGGTTAGGTTAGGTTAGGTTAGGTTAGGTTAGGTTAGGTTAGGTTAGGTTAGGTTAGGTTAGGTTAGGTTAGGTTAGGTTAGGTTAGGTTAGGTTAGGTTAGGTTAGGTTAGGTTAGGTTAGGTTAGGTTAGGTTAGGTTAGGTTAGGTTAGGTTAGGTTAGGTTAGGTTAGGTTAGGTTAGGTTAGGTTAGGTTAGGTTAGGTTAGGTTAGGTTAGGTTAGGTTAGGTTAGGTTAGGTTAGGTTAGGTTAGGTTAGGTTAGGTTAGGTTAGGTTAGGTTAGGTTAGGTTAGGTTAGGTTAGGTTAGGTTAGGTTAGGTTAGGTTAGGTTAGGTTAGGTTAGGTTAGGTTAGGTTAGGTTAGGTTAGGTTAGGTTAGGTTAGGTTAGGTTAGGTTAGGTTAGGTTAGGTTAGGTTAGGTTAGGTTAGGTTAGGTTAGGTTAGGTTAGGTTAGGTTAGGTTAGGTTAGGTTAGGTTAGGTTAGGTTAGGTTAGGTTAGGTTAGGTTAGGTTAGGTTAGGTTAGGTTAGGTTAGGTTAGGTTAGGTTAGGTTAGGTTAGGTTAGGTTAGGTTAGGTTAGGTTAGGTTAGGTTAGGTTAGGTTAGGTTAGGTTAGGTTAGGTTAGGTTAGGTTAGGTTAGGTTAGGTTAGGTTAGGTTAGGTTAGGTTAGGTTAGGTTAGGTTAGGTTAGGTTAGGTTAGGTTAGGTTAGGTTAGGTTAGGTTAGGTTAGGTTAGGTTAGGTTAGGTTAGGTTAGGTTAGGTTAGGTTAGGTTAGGTTAGGTTAGGTTAGGTTAGGTTAGGTTAGGTTAGGTTAGGTTAGGTTAGGTTAGGTTAGGTTAGGTTAGGTTAGGTTAGGTTAGGTTAGGTTAGGTTAGGTTAGGTTAGGTTAGGTTAGGTTAGGTTAGGTTAGGTTAGGTTAGGTTAGGTTAGGTTAGGTTAGGTTAGGTTAGGTTAGGTTAGGTTAGGTTAGGTTAGGTTAGGTTAGGTTAGGTTAGGTTAGGTTAGGTTAGGTTAGGTTAGGTTAGGTTAGGTTAGGTTAGGTTAGGTTAGGTTAGGTTAGGTTAGGTTAGGTTAGGTTAGGTTAGGTTAGGTTAGGTTAGGTTAGGTTAGGTTAGGTTAGGTTAGGTTAGGTTAGGTTAGGTTAGGTTAGGTTAGGTTAGGTTAGGTTAGGTTAGGTTAGGTTAGGTTAGGTTAGGTTAGGTTAGGTTAGGTTAGGTTAGGTTAGGTTAGGTTAGGTTAGGTTAGGTTAGGTTAGGTTAGGTTAGGTTAGGTTAGGTTAGGTTAGGTTAGGTTAGGTTAGGTTAGGTTAGGTTAGGTTAGGTTAGGTTAGGTTAGGTTAGGTTAGGTTAGGTTAGGTTAGGTTAGGTTAGGTTAGGTTAGGTTAGGTTAGGTTAGGTTAGGTTAGGTTAGGTTAGGTTAGGTTAGGTTAGGTTAGGTTAGGTTAGGTTAGGTTAGGTTAGGTTAGGTTAGGTTAGGTTAGGTTAGGTTAGGTTAGGTTAGGTTAGGTTAGGTTAGGTTAGGTTAGGTTAGGTTAGGTTAGGTTAGGTTAGGTTAGGTTAGGTTAGGTTAGGTTAGGTTAGGTTAGGTTAGGTTAGGTTAGGTTAGGTTAGGTTAGGTTAGGTTAGGTTAGGTTAGGTTAGGTTAGGTTAGGTTAGGTTAGGTTAGGTTAGGTTAGGTTAGGTTAGGTTAGGTTAGGTTAGGTTAGGTTAGGTTAGGTTAGGTTAGGTTAGGTTAGGTTAGGTTAGGTTAGGTTAGGTTAGGTTAGGTTAGGTTAGGTTAGGTTAGGTTAGGTTAGGTTAGGTTAGGTTAGGTTAGGTTAGGTTAGGTTAGGTTAGGTTAGGTTAGGTTAGGTTAGGTTAGGTTAGGTTAGGTTAGGTTAGGTTAGGTTAGGTTAGGTTAGGTTAGGTTAGGTTAGGTTAGGTTAGGTTAGGTTAGGTTAGGTTAGGTTAGGTTAGGTTAGGTTAGGTTAGGTTAGGTTAGGTTAGGTTAGGTTAGGTTAGGTTAGGTTAGGTTAGGTTAGGTTAGGTTAGGTTAGGTTAGGTTAGGTTAGGTTAGGTTAGGTTAGGTTAGGTTAGGTTAGGTTAGGTTAGGTTAGGTTAGGTTAGGTTAGGTTAGGTTAGGTTAGGTTAGGTTAGGTTAGGTTAGGTTAGGTTAGGTTAGGTTAGGTTAGGTTAGGTTAGGTTAGGTTAGGTTAGGTTAGGTTAGGTTAGGTTAGGTTAGGTTAGGTTAGGTTAGGTTAGGTTAGGTTAGGTTAGGTTAGGTTAGGTTAGGTTAGGTTAGGTTAGGTTAGGTTAGGTTAGGTTAGGTTAGGTTAGGTTAGGTTAGGTTAGGTTAGGTTAGGTTAGGTTAGGTTAGGTTAGGTTAGGTTAGGTTAGGTTAGGTTAGGTTAGGTTAGGTTAGGTTAGGTTAGGTTAGGTTAGGTTAGGTTAGGTTAGGTTAGGTTAGGTTAGGTTAGGTTAGGTTAGGTTAGGTTAGGTTAGGTTAGGTTAGGTTAGGTTAGGTTAGGTTAGGTTAGGTTAGGTTAGGTTAGGTTAGGTTAGGTTAGGTTAGGTTAGGTTAGGTTAGGTTAGGTTAGGTTAGGTTAGGTTAGGTTAGGTTAGGTTAGGTTAGGTTAGGTTAGGTTAGGTTAGGTTAGGTTAGGTTAGGTTAGGTTAGGTTAGGTTAGGTTAGGTTAGGTTAGGTTAGGTTAGGTTAGGTTAGGTTAGGTTAGGTTAGGTTAGGTTAGGTTAGGTTAGGTTAGGTTAGGTTAGGTTAGGTTAGGTTAGGTTAGGTTAGGTTAGGTTAGGTTAGGTTAGGTTAGGTTAGGTTAGGTTAGGTTAGGTTAGGTTAGGTTAGGTTAGGTTAGGTTAGGTTAGGTTAGGTTAGGTTAGGTTAGGTTAGGTTAGGTTAGGTTAGGTTAGGTTAGGTTAGGTTAGGTTAGGTTAGGTTAGGTTAGGTTAGGTTAGGTTAGGTTAGGTTAGGTTAGGTTAGGTTAGGTTAGGTTAGGTTAGGTTAGGTTAGGTTAGGTTAGGTTAGGTTAGGTTAGGTTAGGTTAGGTTAGGTTAGGTTAGGTTAGGTTAGGTTAGGTTAGGTTAGGTTAGGTTAGGTTAGGTTAGGTTAGGTTAGGTTAGGTTAGGTTAGGTTAGGTTAGGTTAGGTTAGGTTAGGTTAGGTTAGGTTAGGTTAGGTTAGGTTAGGTTAGGTTAGGTTAGGTTAGGTTAGGTTAGGTTAGGTTAGGTTAGGTTAGGTTAGGTTAGGTTAGGTTAGGTTAGGTTAGGTTAGGTTAGGTTAGGTTAGGTTAGGTTAGGTTAGGTTAGGTTAGGTTAGGTTAGGTTAGGTTAGGTTAGGTTAGGTTAGGTTAGGTTAGGTTAGGTTAGGTTAGGTTAGGTTAGGTTAGGTTAGGTTAGGTTAGGTTAGGTTAGGTTAGGTTAGGTTAGGTTAGGTTAGGTTAGGTTAGGTTAGGTTAGGTTAGGTTAGGTTAGGTTAGGTTAGGTTAGGTTAGGTTAGGTTAGGTTAGGTTAGGTTAGGTTAGGTTAGGTTAGGTTAGGTTAGGTTAGGTTAGGTTAGGTTAGGTTAGGTTAGGTTAGGTTAGGTTAGGTTAGGTTAGGTTAGGTTAGGTTAGGTTAGGTTAGGTTAGGTTAGGTTAGGTTAGGTTAGGTTAGGTTAGGTTAGGTTAGGTTAGGTTAGGTTAGGTTAGGTTAGGTTAGGTTAGGTTAGGTTAGGTTAGGTTAGGTTAGGTTAGGTTAGGTTAGGTTAGGTTAGGTTAGGTTAGGTTAGGTTAGGTTAGGTTAGGTTAGGTTAGGTTAGGTTAGGTTAGGTTAGGTTAGGTTAGGTTAGGTTAGGTTAGGTTAGGTTAGGTTAGGTTAGGTTAGGTTAGGTTAGGTTAGGTTAGGTTAGGTTAGGTTAGGTTAGGTTAGGTTAGGTTAGGTTAGGTTAGGTTAGGTTAGGTTAGGTTAGGTTAGGTTAGGTTAGGTTAGGTTAGGTTAGGTTAGGTTAGGTTAGGTTAGGTTAGGTTAGGTTAGGTTAGGTTAGGTTAGGTTAGGTTAGGTTAGGTTAGGTTAGGTTAGGTTAGGTTAGGTTAGGTTAGGTTAGGTTAGGTTAGGTTAGGTTAGGTTAGGTTAGGTTAGGTTAGGTTAGGTTAGGTTAGGTTAGGTTAGGTTAGGTTAGGTTAGGTTAGGTTAGGTTAGGTTAGGTTAGGTTAGGTTAGGTTAGGTTAGGTTAGGTTAGGTTAGGTTAGGTTAGGTTAGGTTAGGTTAGGTTAGGTTAGGTTAGGTTAGGTTAGGTTAGGTTAGGTTAGGTTAGGTTAGGTTAGGTTAGGTTAGGTTAGGTTAGGTTAGGTTAGGTTAGGTTAGGTTAGGTTAGGTTAGGTTAGGTTAGGTTAGGTTAGGTTAGGTTAGGTTAGGTTAGGTTAGGTTAGGTTAGGTTAGGTTAGGTTAGGTTAGGTTAGGTTAGGTTAGGTTAGGTTAGGTTAGGTTAGGTTAGGTTAGGTTAGGTTAGGTTAGGTTAGGTTAGGTTAGGTTAGGTTAGGTTAGGTTAGGTTAGGTTAGGTTAGGTTAGGTTAGGTTAGGTTAGGTTAGGTTAGGTTAGGTTAGGTTAGGTTAGGTTAGGTTAGGTTAGGTTAGGTTAGGTTAGGTTAGGTTAGGTTAGGTTAGGTTAGGTTAGGTTAGGTTAGGTTAGGTTAGGTTAGGTTAGGTTAGGTTAGGTTAGGTTAGGTTAGGTTAGGTTAGGTTAGGTTAGGTTAGGTTAGGTTAGGTTAGGTTAGGTTAGGTTAGGTTAGGTTAGGTTAGGTTAGGTTAGGTTAGGTTAGGTTAGGTTAGGTTAGGTTAGGTTAGGTTAGGTTAGGTTAGGTTAGGTTAGGTTAGGTTAGGTTAGGTTAGGTTAGGTTAGGTTAGGTTAGGTTAGGTTAGGTTAGGTTAGGTTAGGTTAGGTTAGGTTAGGTTAGGTTAGGTTAGGTTAGGTTAGGTTAGGTTAGGTTAGGTTAGGTTAGGTTAGGTTAGGTTAGGTTAGGTTAGGTTAGGTTAGGTTAGGTTAGGTTAGGTTAGGTTAGGTTAGGTTAGGTTAGGTTAGGTTAGGTTAGGTTAGGTTAGGTTAGGTTAGGTTAGGTTAGGTTAGGTTAGGTTAGGTTAGGTTAGGTTAGGTTAGGTTAGGTTAGGTTAGGTTAGGTTAGGTTAGGTTAGGTTAGGTTAGGTTAGGTTAGGTTAGGTTAGGTTAGGTTAGGTTAGGTTAGGTTAGGTTAGGTTAGGTTAGGCTTAGGTTAGGTTAGGTTAGGTTAGGTTAGGTTAGGTTAGGTTAGGTTAGGTTAGGTTAGGTTAGGTTAGGTTAGGTTAGGTTAGGTTAGGTTAGGTTAGGTTAGGTTAGGTTAGGTTAGGTTAGGTTAGGTTAGGTTAGGTTAGGTTAGGTTAGGTTAGGTTAGGTTAGGTTAGGTTAGGTTAGGTTAGGTTAGGTTAGGTTAGGTTAGGTTAGGTTAGGTTAGGTTAGGTTAGGTTAGGTTAGGTTAGGTTAGGTTAGGTTAGGTTAGGTTAGGTTAGGTTAGGTTAGGTTAGGTTAGGTTAGGTTAGGTTAGGTTAGGTTAGGTTAGGTTAGGTTAGGTTAGGTTAGGTTAGGTTAGGTTAGGTTAGGTTAGGTTAGGTTAGGTTAGGTTAGGTTAGGTTAGGTTAGGTTAGGTTAGGTTAGGTTAGGTTAGGTTAGGTTAGGTTAGGTTAGGTTAGGTTAGGTTAGGTTAGGTTAGGTTAGGTTAGGTTAGGTTAGGTTAGGTTAGGTTAGGTTAGGTTAGGTTAGGTTAGGTTAGGTTAGGTTAGGTTAGGTTAGGTTAGGTTAGGTTAGGTTAGGTTAGGTTAGGTTAGGTTAGGTTAGGTTAGGTTAGGTTAGGTTAGGTTAGGTTAGGTTAGGTTAGGTTAGGTTAGGTTAGGTTAGGTTAGGTTAGGTTAGGTTAGGTTAGGTTAGGTTAGGTTAGGTTAGGTTAGGTTAGGTTAGGTTAGGTTAGGTTAGGTTAGGTTAGGTTAGGTTAGGTTAGGTTAGGTTAGGTTAGGTTAGGTTAGGTTAGGTTAGGTTAGGTTAGGTTAGGTTAGGTTAGGTTAGGTTAGGTTAGGTTAGGTTAGGTTAGGTTAGGTTAGGTTAGGTTAGGTTAGGTTAGGTTAGGTTAGGTTAGGTTAGGTTAGGTTAGGTTAGGTTAGGTTAGGTTAGGTTAGGTTAGGTTAGGTTAGGTTAGGTTAGGTTAGGTTAGGTTAGGTTAGGTTAGGTTAGGTTAGGTTAGGTTAGGTTAGGTTAGGTTAGGTTAGGTTAGGTTAGGTTAGGTTAGGTTAGGTTAGGTTAGGTTAGGTTAGGTTAGGTTAGGTTAGGTTAGGTTAGGTTAGGTTAGGTTAGGTTAGGTTAGGTTAGGTTAGGTTAGGTTAGGTTAGGTTAGGTTAGGTTAGGTTAGGTTAGGTTAGGTTAGGTTAGGTTAGGTTAGGTTAGGTTAGGTTAGGTTAGGTTAGGTTAGGTTAGGTTAGGTTAGGTTAGGTTAGGTTAGGTTAGGTTAGGTTAGGTTAGGTTAGGTTAGGTTAGGTTAGGTTAGGTTAGGTTAGGTTAGGTTAGGTTAGGTTAGGTTAGGTTAGGTTAGGTTAGGTTAGGTTAGGTTAGGTTAGGTTAGGTTAGGTTAGGTTAGGTTAGGTTAGGTTAGGTTAGGTTAGGTTAGGTTAGGTTAGGTTAGGTTAGGTTAGGTTAGGTTAGGTTAGGTTAGGTTAGGTTAGGTTAGGTTAGGTTAGGTTAGGTTAGGTTAGGTTAGGTTAGGTTAGGTTAGGTTAGGTTAGGTTAGGTTAGGTTAGGTTAGGTTAGGTTAGGTTAGGTTAGGTTAGGTTAGGTTAGGTTAGGTTAGGTTAGGTTAGGTTAGGTTAGGTTAGGTTAGGTTAGGTTAGGTTAGGTTAGGTTAGGTTAGGTTAGGTTAGGTTAGGTTAGGTTAGGTTAGGTTAGGTTAGGTTAGGTTAGGTTAGGTTAGGTTAGGTTAGGTTAGGTTAGGTTAGGTTAGGTTAGGTTAGGTTAGGTTAGGTTAGGTTAGGTTAGGTTAGGTTAGGTTAGGTTAGGTTAGGTTAGGTTAGGTTAGGTTAGGTTAGGTTAGGTTAGGTTAGGTTAGGTTAGGTTAGGTTAGGTTAGGTTAGGTTAGGTTAGGTTAGGTTAGGTTAGGTTAGGTTAGGTTAGGTTAGGTTAGGTTAGGTTAGGTTAGGTTAGGTTAGGTTAGGTTAGGTTAGGTTAGGTTAGGTTAGGTTAGGTTAGGTTAGGTTAGGTTAGGTTAGGTTAGGTTAGGTTAGGTTAGGTTAGGTTAGGTTAGGTTAGGTTAGGTTAGGTTAGGTTAGGTTAGGTTAGGTTAGGTTAGGTTAGGTTAGGTTAGGTTAGGTTAGGTTAGGTTAGGTTAGGTTAGGTTAGGTTAGGTTAGGTTAGGTTAGGTTAGGTTAGGTTAGGTTAGGTTAGGTTAGGTTAGGTTAGGTTAGGTTAGGTTAGGTTAGGTTAGGTTAGGTTAGGTTAGGTTAGGTTAGGTTAGGTTAGGTTAGGTTAGGTTAGGTTAGGTTAGGTTAGGTTAGGTTAGGTTAGGTTAGGTTAGGTTAGGTTAGGTTAGGTTAGGTTAGGTTAGGTTAGGTTAGGTTAGGTTAGGTTAGGTTAGGTTAGGTTAGGTTAGGTTAGGTTAGGTTAGGTTAGGTTAGGTTAGGTTAGGTTAGGTTAGGTTAGGTTAGGTTAGGTTAGGTTAGGTTAGGTTAGGTTAGGTTAGGTTAGGTTAGGTTAGGTTAGGTTAGGTTAGGTTAGGTTAGGTTAGGTTAGGTTAGGTTAGGTTAGGTTAGGTTAGGTTAGGTTAGGTTAGGTTAGGTTAGGTTAGGTTAGGTTAGGTTAGGTTAGGTTAGGTTAGGTTAGGTTAGGTTAGGTTAGGTTAGGTTAGGTTAGGTTAGGTTAGGTTAGGTTAGGTTAGGTTAGGTTAGGTTAGGTTAGGTTAGGTTAGGTTAGGTTAGGTTAGGTTAGGTTAGGTTAGGTTAGGTTAGGTTAGGTTAGGTTAGGTTAGGTTAGGTTAGGTTAGGTTAGGTTAGGTTAGGTTAGGTTAGGTTAGGTTAGGTTAGGTTAGGTTAGGTTAGGTTAGGTTAGGTTAGGTTAGGTTAGGTTAGGTTAGGTTAGGTTAGGTTAGGTTAGGTTAGGTTAGGTTAGGTTAGGTTAGGTTAGGTTAGGTTAGGTTAGGTTAGGTTAGGTTAGGTTAGGTTAGGTTAGGTTAGGTTAGGTTAGGTTAGGTTAGGTTAGGTTAGGTTAGGTTAGGTTAGGTTAGGTTAGGTTAGGTTAGGTTAGGTTAGGTTAGGTTAGGTTAGGTTAGGTTAGGTTAGGTTAGGTTAGGTTAGGTTAGGTTAGGTTAGGTTAGGTTAGGTTAGGTTAGGTTAGGTTAGGTTAGGTTAGGTTAGGTTAGGTTAGGTTAGGTTAGGTTAGGTTAGGTTAGGTTAGGTTAGGTTAGGTTAGGTTAGGTTAGGTTAGGTTAGGTTAGGTTAGGTTAGGTTAGGTTAGGTTAGGTTAGGTTAGGTTAGGTTAGGTTAGGTTAGGTTAGGTTAGGTTAGGTTAGGTTAGGTTAGGTTAGGTTAGGTTAGGTTAGGTTAGGTTAGGTTAGGTTAGGTTAGGTTAGGTTAGGTTAGGTTAGGTTAGGTTAGGTTAGGTTAGGTTAGGTTAGGTTAGGTTAGGTTAGGTTAGGTTAGGTTAGGTTAGGTTAGGTTAGGTTAGGTTAGGTTAGGTTAGGTTAGGTTAGGTTAGGTTAGGTTAGGTTAGGTTAGGTTAGGTTAGGTTAGGTTAGGTTAGGTTAGGTTAGGTTAGGTTAGGTTAGGTTAGGTTAGGTTAGGTTAGGTTAGGTTAGGTTAGGTTAGGTTAGGTTAGGTTAGGTTAGGTTAGGTTAGGTTAGGTTAGGTTAGGTTAGGTTAGGTTAGGTTAGGTTAGGTTAGGTTAGGTTAGGTTAGGTTAGGTTAGGTTAGGTTAGGTTAGGTTAGGTTAGGTTAGGTTAGGTTAGGTTAGGTTAGGTTAGGTTAGGTTAGGTTAGGTTAGGTTAGGTTAGGTTAGGTTAGGTTAGGTTAGGTTAGGTTAGGTTAGGTTAGGTTAGGTTAGGTTAGGTTAGGTTAGGTTAGGTTAGGTTAGGTTAGGTTAGGTTAGGTTAGGTTAGGTTAGGTTAGGTTAGGTTAGGTTAGGTTAGGTTAGGTTAGGTTAGGTTAGGTTAGGTTAGGTTAGGTTAGGTTAGGTTAGGTTAGGTTAGGTTAGGTTAGGTTAGGTTAGGTTAGGTTAGGTTAGGTTAGGTTAGGTTAGGTTAGGTTAGGTTAGGTTAGGTTAGGTTAGGTTAGGTTAGGTTAGGTTAGGTTAGGTTAGGTTAGGTTAGGTTAGGTTAGGTTAGGTTAGGTTAGGTTAGGTTAGGTTAGGTTAGGTTAGGTTAGGTTAGGTTAGGTTAGGTTAGGTTAGGTTAGGTTAGGTTAGGTTAGGTTAGGTTAGGTTAGGTTAGGTTAGGTTAGGTTAGGTTAGGTTAGGTTAGGTTAGGTTAGGTTAGGTTAGGTTAGGTTAGGTTAGGTTAGGTTAGGTTAGGTTAGGTTAGGTTAGGTTAGGTTAGGTTAGGTTAGGTTAGGTTAGGTTAGGTTAGGTTAGGTTAGGTTAGGTTAGGTTAGGTTAGGTTAGGTTAGGTTAGGTTAGGTTAGGTTAGGTTAGGTTAGGTTAGGTTAGGTTAGGTTAGGTTAGGTTAGGTTAGGTTA